>CM029276.1:9272464-9290521 GCA_016920895.1 Vaccinium myrtillus
GGAAATCATTGATAACTGCAAAACATTGGTTGCTGTGTGGACAAAGGCTTGTTATGATCTCAAAGCGTATACGGTGGAGGATTTCAAAAGATGCCTACCTGGTATAAGAAAATTGAAGCTGCCTAAATTGAGGGAATTCTAAATGGGATGTGTTCTCTCAGGAGACTATTGGTTTTGGTTTGTTTTTGCAGCTGGGTTTTTCTTATAAAATTGGATCCAGATTATGGATTGGGTGGCAGAGTTCATGGTAGGCGAATATGAGGTTTGTAATTAGCAGCTAGTTTTGAGGTAATCAGCTATTTTGTAACCCAATAGTTGGCTCCTTGCTAACTTTGGCTTTTCTTTTGGTCCTTGCGAGGCTTTTGGTCAATCTTCGGGGGTGCCAACCTAGTTGGTATGTCCGAGATGTCTCATTTCCTTGCTTGGCTCCGTTTATCATTGTAATTATTCTCCAATGGGTAACAAAATTTATCTTTTGCCGATCAAAAAAAAAAACAGCAGAGAGAGAGAGACAAATGACTGGGTTCTCAATTTGCTTTTACAGTCAAGGGTGGGGTCACAAGCATCTTTCAGTTGGTTTAGTTCTTGTCCAGACTCCAATGTAAATTTATGGCATATAATAACACCACGTTTGAGTTTTGCCATGGGGTCAACTGAAACACAGTCCTGGCCGTACCGTCGTCATTGGTTGGGAGAAATTTGAGCCGTCCAAAATATTTTAGACAGCTAAAATATGCACTCGACACTACACGTACCATACCCGTTCGGCACCCTAGTGTTTCTCCTCTCGTTCCAAGTAGAATCCATGTACCCATTCAAGAAATGTGGGTAGTATTCCACAAAGTTGATCTCTCTCTCTCTCTCTCTCTCTCATATTCAACGTTTGAAAAAATGCTTTCCACTCCTTGCTTTAATTTTGGATTGATAACGAACATTTTGTTTGAGCTGCCTTGCCTTGAGGGCTTAACTTCCTGGGAAATTTTTGGTATGGTCTTTTCCATCATTTTTTCTTAATTTTTAGTAAATTTGATTATCAATTTACGTTTATTCGTTCAACTAGACAAGAGGAATCGGAAAAGTTTTACTACAATGTAGACCAAAGTCGTTTGGGTCTTTTTTGGCAGTGTCTTTTTGTGGTCTTATTTTGGCCACCCTTTATATAAAATCATTCTTCCATCCTGACCATAAGATCCACAATATCTTCTCACCTACCTTGGTAAAGTGGCCGGCTGCCTTATTCACCAAGTATTTGGCGCACGAGTCTTTCTCAAACGGTTCCGTCAACAAATATTTTAATATTAGCTTCATATTCTATTTCCCACTATGTTTGAAAAGAGATCGACTTGACTCCAACGTCGTCTTCACGTTTATTTTATTTTTAGAGAATGCTAATGGTGGGATGACTTACCTCCAGACTTTAACCATGAACCCATCCAAACTCTACTTTTTGGGCCACATTATGGGCCCACGTCGTTCAAACCGTTCATTTTGTACTCCATGCTAAGATAAAAACATAAATGTGTGTGTAAAAAACTAGGTTCATGGGTCATCAATAAATACATGAACAATTTGTATACACTGGACACTTCACAAGATTTTAAACATGAGTTGTTCATTTTATCCAATCTCTTTATATATTTACGGATGATCGATCAAGTTGAATGTTTACGCATACGTTGTTGTTAGCATGGAGTACGGGATGAACAGTTCGGATCATTGTTTTGAGCCCATGATGACGGCCAAAAAATTAGAGTTTCAAGGGGTTTGGTGGATAAGATGATATACCGTGGGAAAATGGTTTCCATGATGTCCAATCAAGTAAAGTAGCCGTCAGAGCCACCCATAAGCAAAAACTTGAGGTGCGGCCAGTTCAGCCACTCCAAAATTTGTGAGGGGTCTCTCCTACTTTAGTACGCCTTATAATATAATAACAAAAAATGACCCCAAGTTTAAATTTCGCATCAGGCTCCCGAAAAATCAAGACCGGCTCTAGTAGCCGTTGTACTTGTAAGAAATCCAGTAATTAATTCTATCATAGGAACTTGAATAAGTTTTTGTTTTTGTTTTTTTTTATTTTTTATTTTTTCTAAGTGAGATAGTATACATTAAATTAATCTTCAATGTAATTTGCTAGTCACACACATTAGTTAGATACTCATTCCTTCGCACACTCACATATTTTGTGGGAAGTTTAAGTTATTTTCACAACCGGTGGAAACAAAAGTTTCCTCCAAATCGATTGCATTGTGCCATGTGTTCAAACTTTTTTTGGTACATGTGCCATGTGTTCAAATAGTGGTCCCAAATAGTAAAACAAGGACATGTGGCGCAATGCAATCGATTTGGAGGAAACTTTTGTTTCCACAGGTGGAAATAATTTAAAATCTTGTGTGGGATCCACGTATGCTAGTGTGTGTAGGATGTAGAGGCTAGGTCTCAAAAATTTTGAGTTTGTACCTTTATATACAATTTATATTTATTGGCAAACTTTTACCTTTATACGCAATTTATATTTAATTTGCATCACCCTCAGTGCACACAGAATCATAACTGTGGTGATCCCTAAGGCTAGCAAGAAATGGAAAACTTTGAAAATTAGTAGTATACGTACTATTGTCTAAATCTAAAGTAAAAGGTGTAAGTTCACAATTTAGTTCAAAATAATGGCATTGAAGTGTTAGCTTTCAAAATGTTTACGTATATTCACGATCGATTCGATCAAAAAAAAATTATGGAAGTGGAGACTGAGAGAGTAGTTAAATATCAGAAAGAAGAAAAGTATGTAGTGGAAGTGGAAGGGCTGTTGGTAATGGTCATGGCTCCAACTTCTGATCTCTATCATGCAAATTCTGACTATCGAGCAAGTTCTGTATATATATACAGATACAAGGGCGGATGTATGAATAGGCTAAGTGAGCTGTAGCCTAGGTGGGATGGGCTATAGCTTAGCGTTCGTAGGTTCTATATAGACATAATCCTCAGACTTATGAGTGTAAGTGTGTAATTTAGGGGTGTTGTGTGGGTGTGGTTGTGTGTGAAATTCCTACTTTGCTAGTTAATAAATCAATAAGCAAGAAAGAGGAATGAAGAACACCAAAGAACATGACAAGATATACGTGAAAAAAACCTTGATAGGTAAAAACCACGGGAAAAAATCAACCACTAAAATTAACATCATGCGGTCACAAATGACCTTGTTAGAGTAAGTTTATATTAGTAGTTTTATGTTTTCCTCGCATCGCTTATCTAAGTCATGTAATATGATACACAATAATATAAATAAGAGTAAATCACCTAGACACCCCCTGAATTATACCTCTTTTACCCAGACACCCCCTAAACTAAATAAACCTACGAGGGCACCCCCTCAATTATTTAAAACTTTACCCCAAGACCCCTTATGTCAACCTTCGGTCTCAAAACTCAAAGTTCCGGGTCATGTTTTGATGATCCAACCCATTCAAGTTGTTTAAGACATGTTTTTAAGTGTACTTGGAAGAAATCAACCAAAAATATGACCGGGAAGTGTTTGATCCAAAGAGTTTTTCATACATAAATACACATGAAAAACTCTTTGGATCAAGCACTTCCCAGTCATATTTTGAGCCGACTTCTGGCGGATACCCTTAAAAACATGTTTTAAACAACTTGAATGGGTTGGATCATCAAAACCTGACCTGGAACTTTGAGTTTTGAGACCGAAGGTTGACAGAAGGGGTCTTGGGGTAAAGTTTTAAATAGTTGAGGGGGTGCCCTCGTAGGTTTATTTAGTTTAGGGGGTGTCTAGGTAAAAGAGGTATAATTCAGGGGGTGTCTAGGTTATTTACTCTATAAATAACAGTGACTTGTGTTAGGGTTAGTTAACACCCTTAACACTTTCACTCATCACTTCTAACATGGTATCAGAGCAGTGTTACCTTGTTAAACCGTAAATATCTACAACCACCATCCGCCACCACTGCTGCCACTCACCACCATCTCAGCGGTGATCATTCACCTCGTCTAAACCCTAATCTTCCTCTTCCTTTAAACGTAGCTGTAGTGGGCCGAATTATCCAGTTCTCAAGGACCTAACAGATCAGTAATTCACCAGGCTCACTGTTAGGCGTGGCCGAATAATGGTACGTTGCCGAGCCGTAACACATGCTGAACCGGTGGGTTCGGACCAACTTTTCATCTCACTGCCAGGCGGGGCCGAACAGTTGTACATGGCTGAAGCGTAACACGTGACTAAACTGTTTAGTGATTCATTGGTGGTCAGTTTTGTGGTAGAAGGATTGATTGCTCGATTGATTGGGTGAGGTAGTGGTTGGATTTCATTCGTTGCTGGTTATTAGTGTCATTGGATTTGGTACAATGTCTATAGAGAAATCTGTTAGTTCTGGTTCTAATTCTATTTTGTTGTTGTGGGTAGTTCTTCTAGCTTTTCTCGGCATCGTGACAAGGATTCCATTACCTCCATCCCTTTGAATGGCAACAATTATGCTATTTGGTATCGCGCTGTTATGGTTTATTATATGGGTGAGCGAAAGTTTTGATATTTGACAGATGATCCTCCCAACAAAGATGCTAAGGATTATAGTGATTGTTGAGAATTGTCATATTCTTGTTGACTTGTGGAATAGTACGGAACCTCGATTAGTGGCCCTCTATTTTATCTCGACACTACCAACCAAGTGTGGAGTCAAGTTGCCAGGATGTATTCTGGTGTTAATAATCTTCATAGTAGATATGATCTCCATCACCAGTTCTTTTCTTTGTCAATGGGTACTTGATATTTGGAGGACTACCAAATTTCGTGGTAATTGTAACGAACTCCGTGTTTATGAGCCTATCTCGAGTGATCCTCAGGTTATGGAGCTCCAACGTGAGCGTTTGGAGGTTGCTTGGTTTCTATATGGTTTCCTGTCATTCTATGATCCAATTTGGTCTTAGATACTAGGAGAGCGGGAGTTGCCTTCGCCTTCTCTTGATGAGGTATTTAGTCGTCTTCACCAGGCTTCTATCTTTGATGTTGATTTTATTTCTCAGCTACCATCTGATCGTTCTGCTTTAGCTATTTTTGGTAATTTTGGGTCGAGTAGTGGCCGTGGTCGCGGCCGTGATTCTGGGTTTAGCGGTCATGGTCATAGTTCATCCCTAAGATGCATGACATCATGTAGCAAAGAGAGGTTGAGTCATTATGACTCTTAATGAGTTCTATAGCTCTATGTGGAGTGGAGTACCCAGGCTGCATGAGTGCTCTCTCACCTTTATGAATGTTGGAGTGTGGTTGCTGCTCCGGAGAATCGGGGCAAATTCTCTAGGTCATTCATGAAACCATATGCCTTAGAGTTCAAGACCACAAGTAACTCTAGTATTTTACTGAAGCACTTTCATTATGTAATGGTTCAAATCGGTAAACACCTTTACTAACACACTGCTATATACCTTCTTGCTCAATGAACATATATTTTAAAAATACAAATGAAGGATTGTTGGGGATGTGTATTTTTCAAAGAGTTCTAAAAAACCTTTTGTCCCACATTGGCTAGCTACAAGAACTTTTTTCTCTTTATATGTGTCGAGGCTCAATGAGCTATTGAATAGCAAGACCCAAGGAGAGGCTTCACACGCTCAGGAAAATGGGCCAAGGCCCAAAGAAATTTGAGGAATTCGATCTTGAAACTAGTTAAACCAGGTGTGTGCAAATCCCTGAATTTGGAGCCTCGCGCACATATGATAGTTAGCCATTTTGCAAAATTATTTAAGGAAAAGACTTTTCTTTTTTGAACCAATCTGTGTGGAAAAGATTTTCCTCTGTTACAAAATGAGAAAAATGTGCTCTTTATCAGTGCACAGAGCCGTTACAAAAAATGATTCAAACGTGTGCTTAATTAGTGCACATAATTTTTTGGTAAATTATCAATTACAGAATATTGCCTATAAAAGGAGTTCTTTCCAGCCATTTCAAAACACACCAAAACAAATTTTGTCGTATACAAAGTTCAGAAAGTAAGAAGATTGATTGTGTTCTGTATTTCTAGTCTTCTTCCGTGCAAGGAAGATCTATATAGATGCTGTATTCTGGGCTATTTTATCCTGAAGATGGGGTGGCTATTACTGCTTGCATAGTTAGGGCGGAACCGCGAAATGTCTTAAAGAGAGTGGCCTAGTTTGCGACTCAACCCAAAACAGTAGCCAATTCCATTTTGGTATTTTGTTCTTCAATAAGAGATTATGAGGTAAAAAGTTTCATATTTTTCTATAGTATTTCCAACAAGAATCCTATTGGCTTGGCAGATTATAGACCTATTAGCCTTATTGGGTCCATGTATAAAATACTTTCCAAAGTGTTGACTTCTAGAATTAAATCCACCATTCCTTCCATTGTTCGTGAAGTACAATCTGCATTTTTGGGGGGTATATCAAAATATTCAAGACAGCATCTTAATTGCAAACGAAATTGTGGATGGTTGGAAAAGATCAAAGCAAAAAGGGATTATTATCAAGTTGGACTTCGAAAAAGCCTTTGACAACCTCAACTGGAATTACGTGCTAAAAATGATGGAGCTAATGGGTTTTCCTGCACTGTGGATTAGATGGATTGATGAATGCCTCCGGTCTGCTTGGATATCTATTCTTGTGAACGGTTCTTCAACTGACAGCTTTCAAATGCAAAAAGGGGTTAGACAAGGGGATCCATTATCCCCCTTTTTATTTATTATCGTAGCCAAAGGCCTCGATTGGCTCTTCAAGGAGGTCCAAAACCATGGGTTATTTAGAGGTATGGATATGTGTGTGGGATGTCCAAACCTTACTCATCTGCAATTTGCAGACGATACTCTCATTTTCTGTCATGCTTCCATTGAAGAAATCCATACCATCAAGAGTTTACTTAGGGTCTTTGAAGTTAGATCAGGATTAAGTATTAATTACCATAAGTCAGTGCTTTGTGGTATTGGGTTGAAGGATGATGAACTAGGATCTTATGCCCAAGTGCTCAGATGTAACATTGCCAAGCTGCCAATTACTTATCTGGGAATGCCATTGGGTGCAAACCCAATACTGAGAACAACTTGGAAGCCATTCATTGAACACTACAACAAAATCATGATATGGCGAGGAAAAAAATTCGTCGCTAGAGTATCATTTTTCCTCGCGTAAGATATTTGCGAGAAATATTTCCTCGCCCACTTTCCTCGCCTATACTGCGTCGCAAAAGGCTTTTGCGAGGAAAAATCATTTTCCTCGCCAACTACATTTTACGCGACGAATACATGAATTTGCGAGGAATTATTTCCTCGCCAATTACATTTTAGGCGACGAATTTTTTTGTCGCTAATTTTAGCGCGAAAACAAAAATGTGATGTTCTCTACCCAGCTTTCTTTTTGGCTTGCGCGGGAGTTCGAACTCGCAACCTCCTCTATGGCACGCCCAACACCTATCCACCTCACCAACATTGCAATTTGTTCCATTATTCGACTATTTAATATATATAGTAGTTTTCATATGTTTTTCGCTGCATACGTTATATTCTTAATCATTATTAGTGTCCAAGCTTTTGAGATTTTTGGCACTGCAACATGTTTTTCATTTTTTTTTTGGGCTAAACATGTTCGATGGCCTATGGGTTTCTGACAATAACTTTTGTTGGACTAATATATTTTTTATTGTTCTAGTTTTTTCTTAGATAGGAGTACGTAGTTGTCGCAGAGTGAATAATATTAATTTTTTTGCTAATATTTTGATCTATTTTCATTTGATTATTTGTATTGAAGAGAGAAATTAAAAAAAAATTGTATAAATTCTGCATCGAAGTTTAAAAAATTAACGTAATGCATAATTTCCGAAGTTTTTCCATTTTTAGTGATTTTCTTTTGCTTCTTTTCATAATTTTTTTTTTACTTTTTAAATTCAATTCATCAACACCACTAATTAATTAAAAATTCCGTATCTAACAAAAATAAAAAAGAAAAAAGAAAAAAAAAGAGATAAGAGTGTTGTAAAGAGAAAGACAAAAATATTCAAGAAGTTGGGCTAAACTAGTACTAGCTTAATCATATTTATACACTATGTGTAATATGATAATAGATATAGTTGTATAGTTTATTTTAAAATAGCCCAATTTTAAAAAATTAAAAATTAATTAATAGTCACAAATTTTGTTGCCAACAAGTACCTTTTGGTGACGAAATATGATTTTCCTCGCAAAAAGTTGCTTTTTTGCGACGAATTTTTTTTCCATCGCCAAATCTTACCTTTTGGCGAGGAAACTCAAATTTCCTCGCTAAATGGTACCCATTTGGCAACGAAATCCGATTTCCTCGCTAAAGGGTACCCATTTGGGAAGGAATCCAATTTCCTCGCCATAAAGACCCATTTGGCGAGGAAATTTGAGTTTCCTCGCTTGATTTCGTCGCCATAGGTAGTTTTTGTTGTAGTGGAAAATATTAGGAAAAGACTTGCTCCTTGGAAATGGAGATACATCTCTTTAGGAGGTAGGATCACGCTTATTAAATTTATCCTTAACAGCTTACCAATATTCTTCATGTCACTCTTCAAAATACCTTCTGGGGTTGCCAAAGAGATTGAGTCAATCCAAGCCAAATTCCTATGGGGTGGTGCTGAGATGAATAACAAGTTGCACATGGTCAGCTGAGCCAAAATCACTCAAAGCAAAAAGCATGGAGGTCGATCTGGGAATTAGGAGTGTGATAGAAATGAATGAATCTCTCCTCCTGAAATGGTGGTGGAGGTTTGGGATGGACAAAGAAGCCTTATGGAGAAAGGTTATTGTGGCAAAATACAAAATGGGGCAGGGCAGCTGGTCTCTTAATTTTCAAACTAACAATAAAATGTCTATCCTATGGAAAGACATTATTCTAATTCACGAGAGGCAGCCCCATATCTTTGTAAAATTCAAGGAAAATGTCAAATTCTGTGTGGGGGATGGAAGTAAAATTAGTTTTGGAAAAACAACTGGCTCAATGATGCTTGCCTTGCTATTTTATACCCCTGCATTTACAGGCTAATCTCCAACAAAGATGAAACATTATTCGAGGTACTCACTAGGAAAGCAGAACAAAGGCAATGGGACTTTCATTTCAGAAGGAGGCTATACGAATGGGAAGAGGAAACATTGACTGCCTTGTATGAGATGTTAGATAGGAGAGGCTCAATCTCTATTGAAGGCAGAGAGGATCAATTGGCTTGGTCAACAAACAACTCCAAAAGGTACACTGTATCCTCTATGTGTCACCTTACTAAAGTCCAAGTCTCCTCTTATGATAAGGTCTTTGATTTCATTTGGAATAATGTTGCCCCTCATAGAATACAGTGCTTTGGCTGGTTGGTTCATCTTGGTAGAGTTAAGACTGCTTCTTATCTTCATAACCTGGGAATTTTACATCCTCCTCAAGAGGCATTGTGCAAATTTTGTAATGTGGAAATTGAAATTATCGATCACCGTTTTTTGCACTATTACCCTGTGTGGCTGATTTGGTCCGAGGTGAATTGGTGGTGGGGATTACAGTGGGTGGCCCCAAAAAGCATAAACGAACTACTTCTTGGGTGGATGAATACCAAAAAAATGAAGTCCCACAAAATCATATGGGATTGCATTCCCCTTGCTGTATTATGGTCTGTATGGAACATGAGAAACAAACTCATATTTGAGAATGTACCAACCAATTGGGGGGAATTGCTTGAATTCATCAAGTTTAGAGTGGCTTTTTGGGTTAAAACAAATGGGGACCAAATTCATATTCAGTGGAAGATTTTCTACACAACCTGGGAAGTATTTTGGCTGCTACCTAGTTATATTCACTGTCTCCATGCTCTGCCTACTCCATGTTATCCACTTCCTGCTACTGAACGTTAGAATAGATGCTATTGTGTTTATTGGGTCGGGCTGTAAGTTTGTTCCTGGATTGTATTTACTTGTTTTTCACTTTGCCTTTTGGCTTTCCTTGGTTGATCCCTTATCAACCATTGTTCCGAGTTCCTTGGCGACATGTGATTGTCGGATGGCTGGGTGCCAACCTAGTTGGGATGCTTCCATTCGTTGTGATGCCTTCTCTTTGGTCGACCCCTTTAATCTTTGTAATTCCCCTTCGAAGATTAATGAAAATATCCCTTTTGCTTTTCAAAAAAAAAAAAAATACTTCTTTTGGTGTTCCTACTATCAACAATGAAAGTGAGCTTACTCTACCTGGCCTAGCTATTATCAACATTGGGTGTCATTTGTTGTTGCTCCTGTTTGCAGCTTCTACTAGTACATTTCAGTGATGGGTCAAGGCTACAATTTAGTTCCAGCTTCCGCTTGGTATAATGCTATAAATATAGGATCATCCCGTGTTTGGTACTTTTCGTCGATCTCACATTCAATTTTCTTAACTCCGCTATCTTATATATTCAATAAATTGTGTACATGATTTTAATGTTTCACCACTTTTCTATTTATTCAGTGCTCTATGTTTATTCCACGATAAATCCCCAACAAGTACAATAGAAAAAAAATTACAACTATAAAAAAAGGAAAATGTGAAATTCACTACCCAAACTGACTTAATATTTCTAATGGATCGTTGTCCAAAACTGCAATTGTTAAACTAAATTAACTAGTTACTTGGCTGACTTTGGACCTGCCACTCCATTATATTTTTCTACATAGTACCCCAAAGAAAGACCTAAACCTTCCAAAATGAAACATGCATTTTCCTTTTTGGAGAGTATTGACAATGAGTTGAGACATTCCATGAATGACTTGAGTTGAGATCCGTGACCAATTAGGCAAGCAATTTGATATTCTTTTGGTACTCTGCAAGTGCCCACAACGGGTATATATTCCTGTAGGCTGCATAATGTAGCATGCAGGTCTTCTGGAATACTCCAGTAATTTCCTATGGTAATGATCAAGTTAGAGGAGATAATCAATGAAAAAACTGATACATGAAAGAACCAAAATTCTAATAAAGCTTTATTGTAGCAAAGACATAGAGAATGGCTAGAAGTTTGCAACTAGTCATTTTCGCATTCACCTGTAATTTCAATCATGCCCTCTCTATTGGATACGTGAAGTTAATCGATTACCTGTTGGGGGAATTCTCCAGTTTCCATTTGTGAATTGATTAGCAACTTGGCAGCACAATGCAGAGGTGTTGGGTCTCTCTCAGCCTAGATAGAGTTTACAGAATGTCACATACAATATTTCTACATAGATCTTTTGTTTCTTTATCATATCCAACTAATTTCACAACATAAGAACAACTAGTAGCTGAAGTTTTTACCTGTCCAGAATGAATTAGACCCATCATAGCCCATGAAGTTTGCACCAAATTTGACCGGTTGTCTTCCAGCGCTACATATTTCTATTAACAAATATAATATTATGTGTTTTAGAGTCACAAACAGTATAAGTAATGTAGAATCACTTGAAAGAATTTGGTTAAACAATTAAAAACCTTAAGGGGACTAGAGAGATAGCTCTCTCCCCAGCCTCCATTTAGAAGTTGTGATGACAACAAAAATTGTACACCTTTACGCACTGCTGCGCAATTGGAGTAATTCTTCCCTGCTGCTGCCAAACCTCCTAGTGCAAACCAAGTGCCATAAGTGAAACAAACACCCCAGTTACCATACCTGCACATTCACATATCACATATCACATACATTACATGAGAGGGAGACACACACACGCACACTCACACCACTAGAGAGATGAAAAAATTGTAGGATTATGCCAATGCTATTGCAAGTCAAATGAATACAATACCATGAGCCATCAGGCATTTGGATATCTTCAAGAAAATGAACTGCAGCTTCAATGAAAGCTTGAATCTCCTTGTTACGATGTCCAGGATATAATTTCATAAATATCACAAAAGCCTGGATTGCTGCTCCAGTGCACTCAACATACTCATGTTCTACTACAATGTCCTCGAAAAACTCTGTAGGGTTAAGAAACTGAAAAACAAAAACGACAGAAAACCAAAAAAAAATAAATTAAGTAGAGAAAAAAATCTTGCCCTCATTTTTTTTTCAAAACAACTGAAAAACATATCAAAAAATCTTACCTCTAGCCAAGCCTCTCCTTTTGCAGGCTCCCAAGCTGGTAATCCTCCATTTGTACTCTGAAAAATTTAACAAAACAAAAATGGCGTTTAATCTTTGATATTACCACTATATTTGCATAACAATATCGGAATATGTAACTTTATATTATATTGTGCAATTTTGAAAAATGTTGTACCTGTAAAGAGAGAATGACATTCACGGCATCATACAATTTTTTTGGTTCATGTTTTGAACCTACAATTTCTGGTGGCAATTGTGACAACAGCAGGCAACACTGCAAAACAAAAGGAAATCATTATGGGATTTGGGAGCGAGTTTCATCTATGCATCATAACGGATAAGAAAAGGAAATTGAAAAAAGATTCACCTTAAGCCCTTCTGCAGTGCAGTCTGAGACTTGCCAACCATGATCTTGATCAGAAAAAGTCCAAGATCCTTTAGAAATGTGCCTGAACATTTTTTGGAAGTCGCTGGAGGGGTTGTCCTTGACCTTTAAAATCCAAGGGACAAGGAAGATCACTACGAAATTGTATTACGAAAATAAAAAGAATGTGCATATACTTTATATAGAAGATTGATCAAATGCAAAAGACCTGTGAGTTTTTAATGAAATCATGTCCTTTTCTTAGAGTTTCCCTTGTTTCTTCAAGTAGATTACAAGCCAAAAGTGCCTGAATGGCAAAACCAGTATCCCATTGCTGACTACCGAAACTCTGCAGTAATTAAGGTTTGTTCAAATCACAAGCATTATATATATTCAAATCTGCAATAAGATGGCCCTTTAGAATCTGCAATAATAGTGATATAGGAGTAGGCACCTGCATCTTCATTCCATCTTCAGCAATCCACATGTAATCTGGGATCCTGGCAAGATGTTTCTTAAAATAATCACCATGAGGATCTTCTACCCAACAACAAAGCATGCAAAGAACCTTTTCAACACCTCCAATGGTAATGTATCGACTATTTTCATCTTCGTAATGAATGTATTTTATCGTCACTTGAAGTGCTTTTTCTCTAACCCACTTGTTGAAGGGCCACCTTGTCAATAATGGTTCAGTTAATATGTAAAGACTATCCCAAAGAAAATCCTGGATTATAGGGTGTGGGAAATATAAATCCTCCTGCATCAATCAAGTACAAAATATATTCACTTGACTTTGACGTATCATAAATTAGTAAGGACGTATAATTTTGAAGGCCTTGCATATAAGAACATGTTATGAATATACCTTTGCACAAACATGCCGGTATTTCTTCCAATCAATTTCATCATAAGGTTGAGAATGAAGCTCGTCCCTAAGTTGTAGAACAAGATCCGTGATGGGTCCAACGAACCTCTTTCCATATAGGTATGACATTGGCATGTAAACCATCCGGCAGTAGCACCACATTTTTGCTGCATAAACATAAGTAAACGATGGAAAAGCCTTTTGTGATTAAAATCTTACCAAGAGCACACATTTAAGAACTATTTTTTTTCAATAGTTATATGCAACCACACACACAATCTTAGCATAGTTGGCAGATGAAAATGTGTTTTCCAAGCTCCCTTGTTAAGAAATTCCCCAATCAATTCCATTCTAAAAAATGGAAAATTTGTGAAAATGCCAAACAACTCTAAGCAATGGCAAAAACCGCCCAGATGCCCATTCAATCGTCTTCACCAAGTACTCACAATAGTCAAGCAGTGGAAGCGAAAGGTAGATTACGGTAAAATCATAGGCTTATGGTGCAAGTATAATCCTTTTCTATACAAATTTTAAGATAAGATTTTTGGATCGAGATTTCTTCTTCACCTCTCCCTATTCTCTGACATCCAATTCTAGATCTATTGCCCATGGCTTGCAAGTTAAATGAAATGAATCCAATAATCCCACATAAGAGTTCGAAGGTTCAAAAATTTCCCCCACCAAGCTGTATGTATGATGTCATTGTCAAGTACCCAGAAGAGACATTGTAGATCTGTTTCACGTGACAAGGAAACAAGAGCATGGCGGCACCTTTCCCTCAGGGTGATTACATTTGTAAGGAATAAATTCATCTTTTTCGATCGTCGTTCTAAATTACATAAGAACAAATGCAAAGTAGGAATTCATCATCAAATAAGCTCAATCACAGTAAATAAAATTTGAATTCACCATTTCACCCTGTTGCAGCAATATTTATTAGTTTCATATTTTAGTTTTTTTCCCAACATTTGTGTTAACTTCTAGAATCTACCTGGATGAATAGGTAAATAAGAAGGAAGGATCCAAAACTCTGGTGGCATTGGGTTGCAGCCTGACCAATCAAACAGACCAAATATCTGCATCAAATAGTATGCAGATCAATTAGTAAATACATTAAAAAAAAGAAAAAAGCATGAACAGATATAGCAAGCTTAACAATCAGATTAATGGATGCAAATTGATGTGGCTAATTGAGATTCCGTCAGCTAGCTTATGACTTCATAAAAAAGAGCCCATTACTCTAGATGAGATCACTTTTTAAAAAAGCAAATATTGATGGCATATAATTTGGATACAAAAAGATAGCTAATTGTCGTATGTACCGAAAGCCATGTCTTTCCCCAAGAGGGTATTGCAACTACACCACCGTGATCATGGATCCACTTTTGACCTCTTTCTACAGCATTGTTTCGGCCTCCGAATGGGCCCTCACCCAGAATACGCACGCAAATGTAGCTGAGTACCGTACAGAACATGATGCTGTGGCCCTCTATGTGGAATCCCCAACCTCCATCTTCATTCTATTACAATCACAATCGCAAGCAAATCCTTGTCGGTTAGACAACATTGTAACTTGGTTCAAAAGCTGAGCCTTCTAAATAGATACCATCACTGTAGTTGTCGAACCAATAAATCTTGTTTTCAAGCTTAACGTGCAAAGATCTTTATGTTTCTTCGAATAAAGGAGCCACGAGAAAGAATTTTAGGCTTACTTGGTGGTTGTATATGTATCGAAGAATCTCCTTTTTATGTTCCGGTGAAAACATCTCATTGAGATGCCCAGTAATGTACAAACACATGACCTGCATTTAGCATATTATTTTAGCAAAAGCCACCCGAACAATTTGTCACCTTCTCCGTGGATGTCCCCAAAATCCGAGCACTATTTTTTTCACCTAGAATTTTGAAAGGTGCCAAGAAAATAGTGATTGGAAACAATTACCAGGGGAGGAAGGAAGAACAAGGGGCCAGCATTCTCAGCAGGCCAATGGCCATCTTTGGCCTGCATGGCAGAGCTGAAGCGCAACGCCCTCTTCACGGTGGTGTTGACAGCCTCATAGGTTACATCTTCATCTTCACTGATCTTAACTGCTGGAATAGTTTGTTGGAAATTATTTTCCTTCAGTAACTGCATTTTTACAATGAGAATTAGGGTAAATTTCTGAACAAGTCACATGCACTAATTTGATACTCATGTGGTGGAGTAGTTTGGTATCGAGCAAAAAACAGTTCGTGTTTTTAAAAATTGGTATTCTATCAGTGAAAAGCAAAACCATATGATGACAAAGTGCATGTGACCAAATTTAACGGCATCAATGTATTTGTATATACTTTATTTTTTTTTTCTTTATCAATACGCGCTCTATTTACACCCTTTAAACCCAAAATCACTAGCACGTGGTGGCACTCATGCGGTAAAGCTCTTAAATGCTTCATACTGTATTTCGGGATTGAGTCTCATTCCCCCCTCCTCTCATGTAATATATTAAGTCACCAGCAAGTGGTGGCGCTCATGCGGTAAAACTCTTAGATGCTCCACACTGCATCTCGGGATTGAGTCTCATTTCCTTCTCCTCTCATGTAATACACGCTCTGTTTACACCCCTTAAACCCAAAATCACCAGCACGTGGTGGCGCTCATGCGGTAAAGCTCGTAGATGCTCCACACTGTATATTGGGATTGAGTCTCATTCCCCCCTCCCCTCATGTAATGAGAGAGTGAAAAAAAAAAAAAACCCACCAACCATGCACTCCTGGCCTTTCTCCCACCAGTAGCACTATTCGTGTAAAGTGAACCGTCCTAATTTTTTTGTCCACTTTTAAACTTTTTAGTGTCCCAAAATATTTGTTCATTTGAGTTTTAAATGTCCCAAAACACCTTGGGTGGGCCCAATCAAATCAATTCGGCTTTGTGGGCCGAAAACTCACTTAGAACCTGGACATGCCGTGACATGATTAAAAAGGTCTGGGCTGAGCCCTAAAGTCCACATCGTGACTGGACTACTGTGGGACAAGGCACTACCGTTAGCCATATAGTAGGAAAAAAATGAACCTCACACCCAATCTTTACGGTGAAAAAGGGGTTTGGGACACATTAAATTATCTCTCCATCTAGTTGGCTAAAGGATTGTAGTCTCCCGATCCGACTGTCCATCTCAAAATTAACGATTGAGATATATTTGTCAACTTTTAGCGGTAAAAATATATCTGTGAATCCGAACCATTGATTATGAGATGGAAGGTCAGATTCACTCGCGGCTCCACATTGTATCTTGGATGGTCACATGACACCCAAAACAAAACAAAATCACTAGAATACATGTCAAAATATTAGGTTAGTTTTCAATTTGAACACTCAGCCTAAACATGAATGAACGCTCGGTCCAAAATTGAATGAACACCCACTCAAAAAATTAGCCCACAAATCAATCCACTTTGAACAACTCAAATTAAAGCCCAATCATAAGCTACTCCACATACAATAAAAGGAAAAGGTAATCAATTCAACATCCTAATTTTTTTATTTTGTTGTTATATAACCTATAGTAAGTTTGTCTTAGATTTTGTTTGAATACTCGGTTCTAAAATATAACAAAACACCTAGTAATCCAGGTTATTCACGTTTGAACACAAAACATTGCTCAAAAAACAAGAGCATATATTTAAAAAGATTTGTGCGAACATATTCGCTGCATAATTTCCTACAAAAATAAATGCAAGTGTAGTTATGCTCTGTTTTGGTCTTGCTTGGCTCATAATATAAAATTCGCTGAGAAAAAATGTAACATTTTATTTGTCGCATTATAAGCACTAGTATATGAATTTGTAAAAACACATAATTGGTTGGTAGAGTTAGCATAGTTAAAGTAATTCTAGAACACCCTATTAAAAATTTCTAGAGTCGTCACTGGTCAAATCGCAGAGAATACAACCCTCCAACTCCTCCCCATCCCGTGATAGTTCAGTATCACCGGCAAAAATAACCTTTTTAATGCGATAATTTGTGTACTGGTAGTGGGCAGGATAGCAACCGATATGAATGGCATGCCTAATTTTTTATTGGGTAACTTTCATTGACACCCCCTGAAATTTTTATTATGTATAGATTACCCTTCTAGATACGAGAAATGATTTTCCCGTCACTGAGGTTTGCATTCGTACTTTGATCACCCTCATCGGTTAGTTGACCATTAAGTTCACTAACAAATTCATTACATGGCTTTTATGAAACAACAAATTTAGCCCTTTATAGCCATATATTTTCTGATTCCATCTTTTTTATCATCGATCATGACATCAGTTTTGTTGTATTCATTAACTAACCCTAACTATTTAATGACCTACGTACTTGTTTATTATCTCATAAAATTTACAAAGTAACATAATAAATCTCTATATTTTTGCTCATGTACATTGAGAGTTTGTCTGCAGCACGCTTTTTCTTTTTGCATTGATGAAGTATAATTTTGTATAATCATGATATTTAGACAAAAAAATAAAATCAATTTGAGGATTGTAAATTGTTTTTACTCAAACACTAATCCTTATAAAATAAATTACGTAGATGAATTTTTACCCATATAATTGGCGATTATGTTTATAGCTTTTTCCGCTTTAACTCTTCTAGTTTTGTGAAGTATTTGGATCATTCATATAGTTAACAAATTAAATTTCTAGATTTTCAGATGGTTGTTGGTATATCATCTATAAAATTGCATGATAAGAGCATGTATGTCCGTTAAAAAGAAAAGGGCATGCCTGATCTTG